>CM028697.1:4091531-4112388 GCA_016771965.1 Brassica carinata | reverse complement strand
CTCTTTATGGTTATTAACATTTCGCCATTACGTGTTTTAGAAGAAACACACATGACACAGCCATCACTATTGGGCTTTGTAAAAGCCCAGTTATGTAGTTTCAATTTTCAAACTTTCAGTTGTCGCTGTGGGCTCTAAAGTTACGGGTCGGGTCTTAACCCGGTTAATAAAATAAACTGCTGCTCCGGTTAGCAAATTTTGTTTCCTTTATCGACTGAGAAGCAGCGGAACACCGGCGAAGAAGAAGAAAAGAAGGTGCGAGCACTATTCTTTCTCGAATCATTTGGTAAACAACACTATCTCCCCCCATGAGAACAATGGAGCTAACTCCCGCCGCACGGAAGAAGAAACAGAAGCTTCCTGAAAAGCAATAGTGATGTATATTTGTAATTCTGTATGATGAAGTATTAGGACATACATCCCTCATCAGTTTCGATTTAATTGTAGTTGTAGGAAAAAAAATTTGTTTCAAAATAAGTGTTGTTTTAGAATTTTAATGCACAATTTATTAATAAGATTTTCCAATTTATTTTTGATTGAAAAATTTTAGGTGTACAGTTAATTGTGTTTTTGTTTTGTAAATATACAAAATCATATGTTTTTTTAATCCGTGTGCATAAACCTAAAACGACAATTAAAATGAAATGGAAGGAGTATAATTTTGATTTGATTTGTAACTTTTTCTCAATTCTCAATTCTTCATTTGACAAATTATGCCTGACTAATATATCTAATTATATAAAAGAGTGTTTAACTCCCTCCTAGACTGTCCACATAAGAGCATGATGGGTTCTAACCATTAGTTTAATTATTAAGTGTATACTTTATGAAGTTAAGAACCCTTGTTAATATAATTACTTTTGTGAAGGTCCAATGGGAGAACCCCTTTAAGGTTCTTAAAAACAATTTTTTTAAAAAAGTTTAGTTATCAAATTTAAATGTTATAGAAACAGAGATAAGCAAAGGTCAATCAAACAACATTTTGATCGTAGGTTCTGCAACATTCAAATGTTCATGGCCTATGTTTCACAAACACTAATAATCAAGCACAATGTTTCGTTTTGACAACAAAGTTCAAGAGACAAGAAGTGATAGAAAAAGAACAAACATGGAACTGAGATTGGATCAGATTGTTGTTCATTTGTGTCACATGCTACTGTCTTTTTAGATGTCACATGTGTGTCTTGGCTCCACTTGCAAAAGCAAGAGACGAGTCTGAGTGAATATACACACAACACACAGAAGCAATATACACACTATAAGCTATTGCAAACACACAAGAGACACAAGAAATATACACACTGTAAGCTATGATCACGTAACCTATGTTCTGTCTCATTAAACACAATACACAATCATTAAAAGCTTGATCTTAAATAGAAACTCAAGCAACTTATATGTGGGCATGTTAATAGATTTCGCAAGTCCCGTGGGTGTGTGAATCAATTACAGCTAACGAGCTATTCATAATCCAACACAAGTCTCTATTTTCCTTTTATGTACATACACAATGTCATCAAGCTTACCTCCATAGTATCTGAATCCAGCATCTTGCGCTGCCGTAGAGAAGGTGAAAGATAGAGACCTTGTTAACAGTGGGTACAAGTTCTTGAAGCGCCATGATCCTTTCAGCTATCCTTTCCCTACGTAGCTGCAGCAAAGTTAAAAAGCTTTCAGCTTTACCCTCTCCATAAAAATAAAACACACAATGATAAGCAAAAGAGAATCTCAAATAAAAGTGGACCCTTTCTGTTGGTTAAGTGAAACATAACAGATCAAAGCTTATGCATGCAACAAGTTGACCAACATCGTCATTACATGGAGATGGAGGTTCTAAATGTCAAATTCCTATATCTGTTTCCTTACTTTTTTACTTGTTTAAATTGATTCAAGGGTTTTATTAGAATCAAACACTAATTGTCTCAGAAAGCAAAGGAGACAAAGGTCATAAGAGAGAAAACAGAGCATTAAGAGCCAAACCTGTTGTGGTGAAGCTGGTCCAAGAAAGATGTACAAGCTAACAACATCCTCAATCATGTCAAGAAGAGCAAAAGAAGACGAACCTCGATCATGTCGACGAAGCGGATGACGTTGGGGTGACTGATCTTCCTCGAGATGAAAATCCCCGACGTCGCAATTTCCATGGCGATCTCCTTGATAGCAACCACGTTTCATATACACCACCGAAAATGATCCCCATCCGATTTGTTGTCCCCATCGATTTCTCAGACCAGAAAAAAAAACAAAGAACGAAGACGAAGAGAAGACGAAGAAGGCACAAAAGAGAAAATCCAATAATAAAACGACACGTATGGGGTTTCTAACAACTCTACTTCCTCTTAGTTAGACAGCGGTTCTCTCTGATTTTAGCATTTTTGATTTTTTTTTTTTTGCTTTTTCACTTTAGAACCCCTCATTGGAACCACCGATGGAGGTGGTCTAAGATTCCAGCTAGGAAACTCGCTTCATACCGTCGCGCCACGTGTCCCGAGTACGAAACTCACCGTTTCACTAACTCTGGTGTGGGCTTGGGCTGTGTAATCGCGTGTCTGGGCCTAATCCTGAAGAATTGATGCATTGGCGTTCGTTAGTCATCTTCGTCCGGAAGCAATCAGAGAGGTTCGGCACCGAGATCTTCACGGAGAGGTCACCAAGGTCGATTTCTCCTTGAGGCCGTTCAAGTTCTTCACCGATTCGAGAACTGAGCTCGCCGATGCGCCGATGCCGTCATCATCTCCACTGGAGCTATTGCGAAACGGCTGAGCTTTTCCGGATCTAGCGAAGGCGCTGATGGTTTCTGGAACGGAGGGATCTCGGCATGTGCTGTATGCGACGGTGCCACTCCGATCTTCAGGAACCAGCCTCGGGTGGTTATCGGCGGCGAAGACTCGGCGATGGAGGAGGCGAGATACATTCAGGGCGTTGAAGATCATGCAGCAGAGAAAGGCGTGCTTGGTGGTTTGAAGGTGAAGAACGTTGTTACTGGTGATATTTAGGATTTGAAAATGTATGGGTTGTTCTTTGCGATTGGTCATGAGCCGGCGACGAAGTTCTTGGATGGGCAGCTTGAGCTTGATGAGGATGGGTATGTGGTGACCAAGCTTGGTACCACTAATACGAGCGTGGTTGGTGTGTTCGCTACTGGAGATGTGCAAGACAAGAGCTATAGGCAGGCCATTACAGCTTCAGGAACTGGTATTTTTCCACATCTCTATTTACGTTTATAGAAAAGTAGATAATAAAGTATTTGATATTTGATTGTTGCTTAATTACATAGTGGTTTAAGGAACCCTTTTTATCTTTTTGAAAGTCATTAGCTTTTATAGATGGAGCCCGTTCATCTGCTCAATGTGTTTTGCGTTGTTTACCATTTCATTTGTGTGACCATTTTAAGTGGTTTCATGAGTAGTTTGTTAAAGTGAACAATTTTTTAAAAATGTATGTTTATTGCTCTGTTCAAAGTGAGTTGGGTTTTTGAAGTCATTAGCTTTTTATGGTGGAACCCATTCATGTTCTCAAAGTGTGTGGCTTTGTATATCATTTAGTTGAGACATGATTTGTGTTTGTGTTCATGTGGTGTGTGGTTAAAGTCAAAATGTATGCTTTTGTATGTATATCATTTGATTAACTTAAGTAAGTAGTTTGAGACATGATTTGTATGTGCTCAATAATGGTCATGTGGTGTGCGGTTAAAGGGGTATCTACTTTCATACTCACTCGTAGTAGACTAATAGTGGTCATTAGTTGTTCTTGAGAAGCATGCAACTTAAATTGAACTGTTTCAAGATTTCTTATCTTAATGTTCTCTTGCTAAAAAAATAAATAATTCAAACATATTTTAGCTATTTACATGTTATGGTGTGTGGTCTTTGAACTCTGACTAAGATGAGATCAGATTGTTCTCGAGTGGCTACTTGGTTCCATGAAACCCAATTTGACCAAAATATGGCAATGCAAAAACCACAAGAAAATAATAATTCAAGGTGGAGTGGATGAGTCTCAAGTTTGTTAATTTTTCCATTTTTAAGTGTACTTCCTTGCACCTAAATTTAAGATACTTAGATATTTTTTTTGTTTATAATATCGTTTTTAATCTACATTTTTTTTAAAAAAATGCTTCATATATTAATGTAAATTCATATAAAATATTTTTTTCTAGCTTCCCGCCCGGGCCGACCCTAGTGTATATATATATATATATATATATATATATATATATTGTCAATTCATTGTTTCCCATAATAAATATACAAAAATCTAAAGCAAATAATGAACTGGGTAAAACTTTGTATAGCTGGTTTCAAATTTTTAGTGAACCATGTACAACATCATTCATAACATGCCTAGGGTTGATGCTACGTTTTCTAACCCGTGAGTGAATGCACTGTTAAACCCTATATCTTCCACCCAATAATATATTAACCATTCCAAAACACGTAGAACGAACACTGATGGTGAAAGCATTAGGTCTCTCAGAAACTGTGCCCTGTATTCCAAGTCTTGCTCAGAGTTGTAACGCAAAAGAAACAACAGAAGCGGTCTTGGAATGTAAGAGAGGGATATCAAACTTGACTGATTACGCAAACCATAGATTAGCCGTAACTTGCGGGCTAGGCGTCTAGGAATGTTGAACTCGTCGCCTGTGTTTCTCGCCATTAACGTGGTGATGGAACCGTCATCAAGAATTGGTGTGCGCATGAAGCAAATTAAATATAGTGCCGTAGACAGTATTAAGTGACTCGTAGAGATCCAATTGGTTTGGTTTGGTCTGTTAGATATGCCGATGATAAATTTGTAACCAATTTCGATATATAAAATTGTAAAAATATTTTTATTTGTTTTTTTTATAATGTAAATAATAACAAAAATTATATGCTATTAAAAAATATTTAATTGCATACAAAAAACGCTATAATATATCACAATACAATACGGTAACATAACAAAAAAAAATTATTTTAAATGACGGATCTATTATCGCGGCCGATGATACAGCGGACTTAATACCGCTATCGTATCGTTCAATAGCATTTTCCCGATGCTATTAATACTCCGGTGTCTGCAATCACAAGCTTCAAAATATTTGCAAAACATAGAGTCGACTGACATGGGAGGCAAAAAAGAGAGACGAGAAGATACAAGACACTCTCCAGCCCTGTTTATGGCTGACGCCAACAGTGCAAAGTTGTCGGTGGAGAATCCGATTGACCTCTCCTCTGGAAGACAACTGCACACACTTCTAACAAGGATCCCGCTTCCGTCTCCTGACTTGTGGATCCGACGTAATGTTCTAATTGTGTTTCCATGTTAAATAGACAAAAATATCAAAGCAAATAGCTGAAGTATTAGAGGGGGGGGGGGGAATTCGTATAGCTAGTTTAGTGAGGCAAGTACAACATCATCTGATCATAACATGCTTAGACTTGATGCCACATTTTTCTAAACCGTAAGCACAACCTAACTCATTATTAGTCATTAGCATATGCTATAAGATTTTAGAGATTACAAGATTGCATAAACTATATATTTTGTAGTTATTAAGAAAATTAATATTTATGTATGAATATGTACATGTAAAGAATTTGGTAGATAAGTCATACAGTTTGTATAAATAAGTTTATCTACTAAATAATAAAACTAAGAGAAACTATTATGCTATTAAGGTACAAATGATGCACTTTGTATAAAATAAAAATATTTCTTATACATAGATACTAGCTTTCATAATAAAACCATGCTTTGTTGCTTAAAGATTCAGTCAATAGATTATCAAATCATTCAGTTGAAGAAATCTTTTTTAGATGACTCGGTTACGCTAGAGAAGCGCTTAGATGCAATCAAAACATTGAAGAAAGAAATCAAGTTTGATGGAAATGATGATTTTTTTTCTTTTTCGAGTAATTTTAAGAGCTCCTCGGGCTTGTGGAAGATTTTCTGCTGTCTTAATTTGGTTTCTAAGAAAGCTCCAGAATGAGATGGTTGGTACCAAAGATGACTCCTCTAGGATTTGTGAGAAAGATTGAGGGAATTGGGGCTGTTGATAATGGTTATAGCCTTCTTCTTTACACAAAACATCATAGGTGCGTAAGAAAAGGAAGTTGAGGAAAAAAAGTGGTGTGAATGAGGTTACCAAAACTGCTGACATTGTGGAACATGTCCACTTGGTGATGGTATGTGACGATAATGGCGTTACTTCGGCTCATATTAGGAGAACGGTCGGGTGCTATTATTATTTTTTTTGTTGAAATTTTAAATTGATTATCAACAAAGAATAAAATTACAAGCCACGGAGGTTTATGCTTTCAAACATGACCACAATTCATAAAAAAACAGAAACTGAAATAGAAACCGGAGCTTTGGCCTGCGTGGTGCGACCAAACCAGCGCTGCATCATATCATTGTCGAAACTGGAGCTTTGGCCTACGGTCGGCTGCTATTAGCCTGAAAGTGGTACAGAAAAAGGAAAAGAACGACGCTGAAATAAGATGCCACCATTTTTTGGTTCAAGATTCAAGAAAGTGATTTTTCGTAATTGGTTTGATTAGTGGTTACTTATACGTAGAGTGATTAAATAGCTTTTCATTTTTATTTTTCCCAATTGTTAATTATATTTTAACGCTACGCGACTTATATAATTAAATAACCAAGAACCAAGCTAAAACGGGAGAGCAATTTTTGAAGAAGAATTTAGAAACCGAAAAAGAATGGGAGAGGAGAAACCACCATCTAATACGATGGGGGTGATTGGTAGAGGCTGTGACTTTCTGTTTTTTGCTCTAAGATCTAGATTCTAGATTTTAGATTTTTAGCTTTATCTTTAATTTATTTTGCTGTAGAAATTTTTCAGAACACTATATAAAATCTCTAGAGAAAGTGTTTTTTAAAACTAACATATTTCCTTTTATAATGTTTTGATTTTAGGTTCAGTTTTTAAAATAAAAGCATGATTGTTTTAAAAAATGGATGTAGAAATTAAAAAAAATTTCGCAGAGCTCCTACAACCTCAGTCACCCCCGATGTAGACATTGGAACAAACAAGTCATAATGCAAGTTTTGAACTAGAAATCGTTGATAAAATTTAGTTCCAATCACTAATATTTAAACCTTTCTATAAATTAAATTACAGTTAAGCTCTTATGTGTTTGTAGTTAGTACACATGTGCATATCGTTTACCTACAATGAGCTTATAAATAGTTTTCTTATTTGCGGTTGAAAATCGAATTGATCAAACGTTGAAATGTCTTCACTTACAGCACGCTAACGTTATTTGTTTTTTTTTCTTTGCGGAAAATAACATTTTAACCATCAGCAATTTGAATATCTATTTGTTTAGGAATCTCTAGTTTCATCAAAGAGAGAGAACTAGTGCTGTCAGCTCTGATTCTAGAAAGTTAAATTATCATACCAAAAGAAGACTGTGTTGAAAATAATCAAAACTGGTTACATTAATTGTTTATTTTAAAATATCGGCATCAATATAAACCGTTGAGCTAAAGTTGATGAACTACATTAGAACAGGTATACATTCGCTGAATTCAAGGATCAGACCAAGACAACTTTCAAACTCATCTTTTGAATTTAGTTTATCCTTTTCTGATTAACGACAATATATTAGTTAGCGATAATTTCCATTTACTCAAGAAATATTATTTAAAATATTTCCATGCAGATGACTGACCTAACGAGGTTTAGTTAAAATGTCACTCTCAATGAAACCCCCTAACTCAAGAAATGTCCTCGCTTATGTAAAATTCCAGAAAATCCCAGTTGTAAAATTCTGTCATTCATCTGTTAATGTGACTATATTCTAATCATCATAATAAACATACCCTATTTCTATAACTTTTTCATCAAGATAAAAAAAAACACATTTATATTCTATAAAAGAGTCTCAGCAGCTACAGATATATCCGGTGGCATATCGGAGAGTCCAAGAAACAGAGTGCTGTCATCCATTATATCCAAGAGGGGACCTTATAGCAGAAACAAGAACTTAAAGGAGAAAATTGAGATGGATACTAGTAGCTATTCAAAAGACACATGCTGACGTGTTTTTCCTAGGGATGCTGTTCTTTGCATGGTGGTCGAGTCGGATGCTCAATTATCAGAAAATTTCTACGCCTCGACATGTCCTAACGTGGAGCTTATCGTTCGTCAGGCGGTTACAACGAAATACCAACAAACCACCATCACGGCTCCGGCAACATTACGAATGTTCTTTCACGACTGCTTCGTCGGTGTATGTGGAGCCTTGTTGTGATCTTGAAACTCTTCTTTTGTTTTATTTTGTATTATTATTCATGTGTGTTTGGTGGCTGTATAGGGATGTGATGCTTCGGTGTTAGTAACGTCTGATAATGGAGACGCGGAGAAGGACGCGCAGGACAATATATCTCTCGCCGGAGACGGTTTCGACACCGTAAATAAGGCTAAACTAGCTGTCGAAGCTCAATGTCCTGGCCGTGTGTCATGTGCCGATATTATGGCTCTCGCCGCCAGAGAGGTTGTCGTCCTCGTAAGTCAACGCTCCTTATTGACTACTCATTTGATTAGCAAAATAAATAAAAAATGTTTCAAATATTTATTAGTTTAAATAGATAAGTTATTATTTATGTCTTCAGAAAAATAAAAATTAAAATCAAATATCAAATTATTTATATTTGATAAAGTTTTTCATTAAAAACACTCAAGAAAATATCTTTATGCAATCAAAAAAAAATTGAATATAAAATAGAGAGAATAATTAATTATGAGATATTGACAGGCTGGAGGGCCAGGGTTTAAGGTGGAGCTAGGGAGACGAGACGGGCTCGTGTCAAACGCGTCTCGAGTTGACAGGAAGTTACCAGGACCAGAGCTAGACGTAAATGGTCTGGTCGATCTATTCGCTAGTAACGGGCTCACAATGACCGACATGATTGCTCTCTCCGGCGCGCATACGATAGGATTCTCTCACTGCGACCGTTTCGCTAACCGTCTCTACAACTTCTCAACGTTCATGCCCGTAGACCCCACGCTTGACCCGGCCTACGCACAGCAGCTGATGCAATCCTGCCCTCGGGTCGGTGCGGACCCCAGCGTCGCCGTAAACCTGGACCTAAACACCCCAAATGTCTTTGACAATGTCTACTTCCAGAACCTTGTGGCCCGGAAAGGACTTTTCACGTCCGATCAAATTCTGTTTAACGACTTCAGGTCTCAGGCAACGGTGATCAGGTTCGCAAACAGTGCTGAAGAGTTCAACAGGGCTTTTACGGCAGCTATGAGGAAACTCGGCCGCGTTGGAGTTAAGGTTGGGAACCAAGGAGAGATCCGTAGGGTTTGCTCTGCTTTTAACTAATTTATGTCACAAATATTTTAAAAACTTAAAACATTCAAACTCTCTGGCTTTCCTTATTAATGCTTGCTATATTAAAATGTCATAATCCGCAATGGAACCTGTTATATTGGAGTTGTAAAGCTATTTCTCAGGATTGAAAGAAACATTATTTGAAAAACAAGTCCAATAAAATTCATTTGAGTTTGTACTTTGTAATCAAATAAGGCAGGGGTAACCGCTTTATATATTGCAAATTAACCTTCTAGGCATTTATAGAAATCCACTTACTATGAATTCATTGATAAAAGACAGAAACTCTCAAAGGCCAAATATTTCTTAAAACAAAATAAAGAGACCAAGTTGCTTTTCTAACAAAACAGAAAAAAGAAAGAAAAAAAAAACAAAAGATATTCATACTAAATACCCACGAGATCGAATCAAATTCTTAGCATACCCAACAATCAACACATAGTTTTGTTGTTGTTAAAGAGTGTGACAATAATATTATAATATATATAGTTTTGATACGATCGAGTAACTGCAGAGAATTGTTCTTTTCTTCACCATGCAAACTTATAATTTCTTTCGGTTCAAGCAATGTTTCATTAAGATGTCATTCTTGATCCAAGCGTCCTATAAATAACATCATGGATGTATGCAATAAACTACTAAATTTAACATACGCATTGTATCTAGCTAGATCTTAAGATGGCGTTGAATTGGGGACCAGTGTTAATGTCGGTGATTTTTTTCATCGTATTGACTCCCGGAGTATTGTTTCAGGTTCCGGGGAAGACCAAAGTGGTTGAGTTTGGCGGGTTTCAGACAAGCGGTGCAGCCATTGTTATTCACACACTCATCTTCTTTGCATGCATCACAGTCTCCCTTATCGCTCTTCACATCCACATCTACGCAGCCTAGTTAATTTGACATTGCAACTTTTGGCCATCATTGATAGCTGCATCCTTAATTATATATGTCCTGTCTTTTTGTTATTGTTTTTGGTCATCTTTGATTTCTGATTCTCAGTTAAGTACTTGTACTGGAATTACATTATTGAATCCCTTTTCGTTTATTTCCTGCTAGTATCCTCCATAATTATATCATATCATATCTGGTTTTTTTCTTTTAGTAAAATGTTAAGTATCATATAATTTCTTGGGCCATCATCGCATGAGTTTTCCTCCTTTTTTTTTTGAACTAGTTTGATACATGAAAATAAATGTAAACCGATATGTTTTTAAGCCATACAAATAGTTTGCGAAAAGTTTGATGGAGACCATAGAAATTACAACATGTTACAGTCGAAAGAAAGCTTAGTAGTAACACTTAATCTAGAGATTGAAACTATGAGAACAAGTTCTAGGAGTTTATATTATCTCAACCTCTCAAGATATGTTTTCCTCTATCCTTAGCTATTGTCTATTTATTTTATTTTGAATTTTTTGTATTGGTTAAGTTGACCTCCCATCTCTAGTCATTGACCTCTCATTTCTTTTCCTACATTATAATCCAAAAGTATGAATACATATATAGAACCATGCATTATTGAGAGCCAGAAAAGATGACCTGACCATCCTAACAATTTTGATCGTATTCCATAAGGTTAGAACAAGACACAAAAACGTCTTTAATTTGATTATAATTCAAATTTCCTATCTAAACTCAATCACCATAACATTTAAAACCAGTTTGATTAACTTTGCATTAGTTGGTAAATGATACGTTACTTTTATCTAAAACTTTGATCCGATAATTGGGCTTTTAATGATCTTAAAAGCCCATATAATTGCAAAACAACGGCCCATAGAAAAGGGGATAGTACCGAATAGTGAGTGAATCACGATGAACGAACGAATCAACTGCCTTGCTGCTTCTCCAAGTTAAAAAAAAAAAAAAAAAAAAAACATAAAACCCTCTTTAAATCCCTAGCGTCCCAACCCAATCTTCGAATCGGATCCTTAAATCGAAAGAATGGGTTTAACGAATTTCATACTGACGGTGGCTGGAGTAGGCGCCGTGGTGATGCTATTGAAAAGCGACGTCAAGCAATCTGTCACCGTCTTGAGGCGCAACGTCAAGCACATTCGCCACTGGCTCGAAGAAGAAACCTCCGCCGCCTCCAAGTTAGTTCCTTTCCCTTTCCTTTTTTTTTTTATTTCCCTTTGGGTTATTGCAAACTTTTATGATATTATAAAAATAGAATATAAAGGTTGTGTGCCCTTTCCCTTGACCGTAATCATCCTGTAGATGCTAGATTTGATGTTAATTTGGATTGAATTTGTATCTTTTGAGATTTGGTAGCTTTAGATTTGCATAAGTTGTAATGATTGATCAATGCTGATAGTGATAGTTCTGTATCAACACGAACCAAAGTTCTATACTTCTATGTGTTGTGTTACTGATGAGTTTGATGTGTTTTTTTTTTTTTTTCAGGGCAGCACAGTCGATAAAACCAAAGGAAATTGAAACCAAGGTTCAGGGGAAGGACATTCCCAAAGAGAAGAATTAGTTTTAACAGTTTTTATTTATGACTTTGGTATCTACACCATTGTCTACCTAAACTAATTAGCTGTGGATTTTAGTTTTCTGTCTCAGTCTCACCTCTTATCGTTTGAGCACTCTTGGAAATGAAACACAATAATATAATCATGTTTTTTTCCAATCTTGTTTTACAATGACATTGTTTTCCCAAGGGATTGTTCTTTTATATGTATCTCAATTTTAAGTTTGATTGACCATCATTTACTCATTTTACCATCTCCAATCCACCTCTATTTTTTTCTCCATATTTTCTCTAAAATAGAGTTTCTATTATAGAGCCGAAATTGCTCTAATGTATGTTTTATAATAAAGTTAGAAAAGATATAGAGTGTTTTTCCACTCCTAAATATAGAGTCAAAAGTAACTTTTCTCTAAAATATAGTAAATGATGGATTAGGGATGGTTAAATGAGTAAATGATGGAGCAATTTTACCACTATAATAGAGATTTCTATTTTATAAGAAAATATATAGACGTACATTGGAGATGTTCTAACTATATTTTTCTCCTTTTAACATCTTTCTTTTAATAATTTGAAACAGCCCTTACAGCATCCCATTAGGAGATTATTGCTCGAGTTCACACAATTTCCAAAAAAATATTATAATAATATAATTTTTGTGAACCCAATAATATACTTTTGTTAGTCTAATTAAATTTTTCCTTCTCCAATGGGAGAGACTTAAATTTTTTTTAATTCTTTGAAACAACAATCTATTTCTAAAACAATCAATGTTGGTGTTGTTACAACAAACTTTAACCCGAATCAAAAATGCAAACAAAAATGCAAACAAAAGAAAGCGACCTGTATAATAATGGAGTATGGAGGTGGCATATGCAGTTTGAGTCCTTCCTCTCTTGACACAGATATCGTAACCTGCAACATTGAAACCATACAATCAAAGATTGTATAAAAATAACATAGTTGCATACTCGTGATAGTCAGAGACTATAGTGTTGTATATATAAAGATACCTGATGCTTCTCTTTCCACCTTGGGAAGAAACTAGTTCCTAGTAGCTGAAAGAAATGGTCTCTCATCTCATCGTTTGTCACTAATAAACACTTGCAACTTACAGCAGCATATAGGCAATACCTGAAAAGAATCTACTTACCTCTTGCCAACTGCAATGAAAGAGGGATGCCAATAGTAAAGAATCTACTTACCTCTTGCCAACTGCAATGAAAGAGAGATGCCAATAGTATCTGCATAGCCCTTTAAAGGATCTACACGGCTGTTCTCCAACTGCAGAGATTATAGAGAGATGGGACAGTTTATATCATCTTCACACAACTCCTTTAAAGAATAAAAAAATAACAGTCACATTACAGCAACATCAACGAGTATCTCCCTATGTTAATTGAACAATCAGTGTCTACCTTAAGACCATCTTTGCGTTGGTTAAAACAATCAGTGTCTCAGACAAAAAAAAAGTTCAATCAAGAGTGGCTCTTTTGCGAGTTTCTTACAGTATTTTCCAGAAGCCTTTGCATTTGCAGCTGCTTCATATTCAAGTTCACCAGCCCCTCCCACAAAAGATGCCTAAGCAAATCAATAAACATCAATAAAGAGCAACCTTTTGATATATATACCCACTTATAATAAAGAATAAACCATACACAAACTCAGCTACTAGGCAAGATCCCTAAACGAGCTTTTGATGATGCATGCAACAACAATACAAGTGTAAACACTGATTAAAAAAGCAATCTTTTGATAGATCCATTCCATACCCACTTAAATTAAAGAACACAACCATACACAACAAACTCAGCAACAAAACAAGACAGTAAACCAAATCACTAAGACAAAGGTGAGAGCTTTCTTCACTTACAGAGTCCAAGAAGAATCGTCTCGACAGAAGAATCTAGAGAAGCCGACAGAAGAATCTAGCCTTTGTAATAACAATAGAGATTCCGACGAAAATCAACAGAAGAATCGAGAGAGAAATGGAGAGATTATAAACGACAGAAAATCGAGAGAGCAGGAGATCAATTGATTTACAATGGCGAAGAGGGAGATCGCCTTTGGAAGAGGAAGAGGAAGAGAATTGAAATCGGTGAGGCAAAAAACACGAGGAGGAAGAGAGAGACATTTACCCGCGATCGAATTACTGCGTGCCACGTAAGGGTTTTACTTGCTCTTAAAATGCCTAATTAACAACCGGTTCTCTCTTTTGTTTCCTTTTTCATTTATTTTTCTCCCTTTTTCGTAGGAACCCCACATAAGAAACAGCGATGGACCTGGTCTTAGTTGGTAAATGATACGTTACTTTTATCTAAAACTTTGATCCGATAATTGGGCTTTTAATGATCTTAAAAGCCCATATAATTGCAAAACAACGGCCCATAGAAAGGGGATAGTACCGAATAGTGAGTGAATCACGATGAACGAACGAATCAACTGCCTTGCTGCTTCTCCAAGTTAAAAAAAACATAAAACCCTCTTTAAATCCCTAGCGTCCCAACCCAATCTTCGAATCGGATCCTTAAATCGAAAGAATGGGTTTAACGAATTTCATACTGACGGTGGCTGGAGTAGGCGCCGTGGTGATGCTATTGAAAAGCGACGTCAAGCAATCTGTCACCGTCTTGAGGCGCAACGTCAAGCACATTCGCCACTGGCTCGAAGAAGAAACCTCCGCCGCCTCCAAGTTAGTTCCTTTCCCTTTCCTTTTTTTTTTTATTTCCCTTTGGGTTATTGCAAACTTTTATGATATTATAAAAATAGAATATAAAGGTTGTGTGCCCTTTCCCTTGACCGTAATCATCCTGTAGATGCTAGATTTGATGTTAATTTGGATTGAATTTGTATCTTTTGAGATTTGGTAGCTTTAGATTTGCATAAGTTGTAATGATTGATCAATGCTGATAGTGATAGTTCTGTATCAACACGAACCAAAGTTCTATACTTCTATGTGTTGTGTTACTGATGAGTTTGATGTGTTTTTTTTTTTTTTTCAGGGCAGCACAGTCGATAAAACCAAAGGAAATTGAAACCAAGGTTCAGGGGAAGGACATTCCCAAAGAGAAGAATTAGTTTTAACAGTTTTTATTTATGACTTTGGTATCTACACCATTGTCTACCTAAACTAATTAGCTGTGGATTTTAGTTTTCTGTCTCAGTCTCACCTCTTATCGTTTGAGCACTCTTGGAAATGAAACACAATAATATAATCATGTTTTTTTCCAATCTTGTTTTACAATGACATTGTTTTCCCAAGGGATTGTTCTTTTATATGTATCTCAATTTTAAGTTTGATTGACCATCATTTACTCATTTTACCATCTCCAATCCACCTCTATTTTTTTCTCCATATTTTTCTCTAAAATAGAGTTTCTATTATAGAGCCGAAATTGCTCTAATGTATGTTTTTATAATAAAGTTAGAAAAGATATAGAGTGTTTTTTCCACTCCTAAATATAGAGTCAAAAAGTAACTTTTCTCTAAAATATAGTAAATGATGGATTAGGGATGGTTAAATGAGTAAATGATGGAGCAATTTTACCACTATAATAGAGATTTCTATTTTATAAGAAAATATATAGACGTACATTGGAGATGTTCTAACTATATTTTTCTCCTTTTTAACATCTTTCTTTATAATACTTTGAAACACTGCGTATATAGTTACTTAATGAACTACAAAACTGATACATAATGTACTTATCAAGAAACTAACTAATTGTCAGAGCAAGCAAGGCGAGGTAGAGGAGTATTTGAGGCTGCTCACTTGAGAAAGGGATAGAACCAGGTGAAACAATTTATACGTCTCCCATTGAAGGCCTATACAAAAGATACAAAACTTGAAGCTGCTTTGTAAGTCATCAGAAAGTGTGCTGAGAGGGATAAAACAGTAGCAAGAAGGGTATTGATCACGTTTGTCTTAATTCTGTGCAGCAACGGTGAGAGAACGTATATGTCTTCTAGTATGTCTAATGCCAAGGAGGTTGAGATTGGAATCATACATATGACATGGATCAATCTCTTGTTCACACAATCTCTTGTGTCTTTCTGTTCATCATCCGATCCTGATTCCATTCTTCCATTTATTCGGGCACTTGATGAGAAGCACCAATAATAGGCAACTTAGATTCCCCAACTTGTTTCTTCACTTTATTCTGTGTAGATACTCTACCTCCTCTAGGCTATAACCTAGTTCTCTCTGGGTGAATGCATACGTTATAACTCGTTTATTATCGTCTACCTTAAGACCATCTTTGCGTTGGTTAAAACAATCAGTGTCTCTCAGAAAAAAGTTCAATCAAGAGTGGCTCTTTGCGAGTTTCTTACAGTATTTTCCAGAAGCCTTTGCATTTGCAGCTGCTTCATATTCAAGTTCACCAGCCCCTCCCACAAAAGATGCCTAAGCAAATCAATAAACATCAATAAAGAGCAACCTTTTGATATATATACCCACTTATAATAAAGAATAAACCATACACAAACTCAGCTACTAGGCAAGATCCCTAAACGAGCTTTTGATGATGCATGCAACAACAATACAAGTGTAAACACTGATTAAAAAAGCAATCTTTTGATAGATCCATTCCATACCCACTTAAATTAAAGAACACAACCATACACAACAAACTCAGCAACAAAACAAGACAGTAAACCAAATCACTAAGACAAAGGTGAGAGCTTTCTTCACTTACAGAGTCCAAGAAGAATCGTCTCGACAGAAGAATCTAGAGAAGCCGACAGAAGAATCTAGCCTTTGTAATAACAATAGAGATTCCGACGAAAATCAACAGAAGAATCGAGAGAGAAATGGAGAGATTATAAACGACAGAAAATCGAGAGAGCAGGAGATCAATTGATTTACAATGGCGAAGAGGGAGAGATCGCCTTTGGAAGAGGAAGAGGAAGAGAATTGAAATCGGTGAGGCAAAAAACACGAGGAGGAAGAGAGAGAGACACCCGCGATCGAATTACTGCGTGCCACGTAAGGGTTTTACTTGCTCTTAAAATGCCTAATTAACAACCGGTCTCTTTGTTTCCTTTTTCATTTATTTTCTCCCTTTTCGTAGGAACCCCACATAAGAAACAGCGATGGACCTGGTCTTAGTTGGTAAATGATTGGTTTTATTTATTTTTTTTCATCTAAAACTCGATCCAATATC
The DNA here is from genome assembly GCA_016771965.1 of Brassica carinata. Classification (NCBI taxonomy): domain Eukaryota; kingdom Viridiplantae; phylum Streptophyta; class Magnoliopsida; order Brassicales; family Brassicaceae; genus Brassica; species Brassica carinata. The sequence goes on along the minus strand of CM028697.1, from coordinate 4,095,397 downwards.
TGGGCTTTTAATAATCTTAAAGGCCCATATTATTGCAAAAACGAAAGCCCATAGAAAAGGGAAACCGAATGGTGAACGAACGAATCAACAGCCTTGGCTGCTTCTCCAAGTAAAAAAAAAACATAAACCCCTCTTTAAATCCCTAGCGTCCCAAACCACAGAAACAGAGCAATCTTCCGAATCGGATCCTCAAAAATCGAAAGAATGGGTTTAACGAATTTCGTACTAACGGTGGCGGGAGTAGGCGCGGTGGTGATGCTATTGAGGAGCGACGTCAAGCAATCTGTCACGGTCTTGAGGCGCAACGTCAAGCACATCCGCCACTGGCTCGAAGAAGAAACCTCCGCCGCCTCCAAGTTAGTTCTTTTCCCTTTTCCTTTTTTTATTTCCCTTTTGGTTATAAAAAGAACATAAGTATAAGGTTGTGTCCGTTCCCTTGACCGTAATCATATCCGTAGATGCTAGCTTTTAAGTTAACTTGAGGTTGAATTTGAATTTGTGAAGATAATTCCAACGAAATTGTGGTTTATTTTTGCGATTATCTGTTTGCATTAGGAGTATTATGATTTGATCAGTGTTTGTATTAGTGATAGTTCTGTAGCTAACACAAAGCAAAGTTTCTATGTGCTAATGATGAGTTTGATGTGTTTTTTTTTCAGGGCAGCACAGTCGATAAAACCAAAGGAAATTGAAACCAAGGTTCAGGGAAGGACATTCCCAAAGAGAAGAATTAGTTTTAACAGTTTTATTTATGACTTTGGTATCTACACCATTGTCTACCTAAACTAATTAGCTGTGGATTTTAGTTTTCTGTCTCAGTCTCACCTCTTATCGTTTGAGCACTCTTGGAAATGAAACACAATAATATAATCATGTTTTTTTCCAATCTTGTTTTACAATGACATTGTTTTCCCAAGGGATTGTTCTTTTATATGTATCTCAATTTTAAGTTTGATTGACCATCATTTACTCATTTTACCATCTCCAATCCACCTCTATTTTTTTCTCCATATTTTCTCTAAAATAGAGTTTCTATTATAGAGCGAAATTGCTCTAATGTATGTTTTATAATAAAGTTAGAAAAGATATAGAGTGTTTTTCCACTCCTAAATATAGAGTCAAAAGTAACTTTTCTCTAAAATATAGTAAATGATGGATTAGGGATGGTTAAATGAGTAAATGATGGAGCAATTTTACCACTATAATAGAGATTTCTATTTTATAAGAAAATATATAGACGTACATTGGAGATGTTCTAACTATATTTTTCTCCTTTTTAACATCTTTCTTTATAATACTTTGAAACACTGCGTATATAGTTACTTAATGAACTACAAAACTGATACATAATGTACTTATCAAGAAACTAACTAATTGTCAGAGCAAGCAAGGCGAGGTAGAGGAGTATTTGAGGCTGCTCACTTGAGAAAGGGATAGAACCAGGTGAAACAATTTATACGTCTCCCATTGAAGGCCTATACAAAAGATACAAAACTTGAAGCTGCTTTGTAAGTCATCAGAAAGTGTGCTGAGAGGGATAAAACAGTAGCAAGAAGGGTATTGATCACGTTTGTCTTAATTCTGTGCAGCAACGGTGAGAGAACGTATATGTCTTCTAGTATGTCTAATGCCAAGGAGGTTGAGATTGGAATCATACATATGACATGGATCAATCTCTTGTTCACACAATCTCTTGTGTCTTTCTGTTCATCATCCGATCCTGATTCCATTCTTCCATTTATTCGGGCACTTGATGAGAAGCACCAATAATAGGCAACTTAGATTCCCCAACTTGTTTCTTCACTTTATTCTGTGTAGATACTCTACCTCCTCTAGGCTATAACCTAGTTCTCTCTGGGTGAATGCATACGTTACAACTCGTTATAATTATTGTCTACGTAAGACTTATTCTAATGAATATAATATTTTTCGTACGTTATATGCGATTTTATTTTATTTTTTTAATCAAACGAAAAATAAATAAAATAAATATTTTGTATTGGGAATCAAGCTCCCTAGTTTCACTAATGTGGATGATCTTATATAGTTAACGAATGAACTACTAACCGATACATAATGTACCTATCAAGAACTTAATTGTCAGAACAAGGAGAGGTAGATGATTTTTTGAAGCTGTTTCCGAAGATTCTTGAGAAAGGTATAGAACCACAAACAATCTAATACGTCTCTCACTGAAGGCCTAATGCAAAGATATAAAACTTGAAGCTGCTTTTGTATGTCTTTAGAAAAAGTGTACTGAGATGGATAAAAACAGTAGCAAGAAGGGTATTGATCACGTTTGTCTTAACTCTGTGCAGCAACGGTGAGAGAACATATATGTCTTCTAGCATGTCTGATGCCAATTAGGAGGTTGAGATTGGAATCATACATATGACATGGATCAATCTCTTGTTCACACAATCTCTTGTGTCTTTCTGTTCATCATCTGATACTGATTCCATTCTTCCATTTATTCGTCCACTTGATGAGAAGCACCAATAATAGGCAACTTAGATTCCTCAACTTGTTTCTTCACTTTATTCTGTGTAGCTCCTATACCTCCTCTAGGCTATAACCTAGTTCTCTGGGTGAATGCATACGTTATAACTCGTTTATTATCGTCTACGTAAGCCTTATTCTAATGAATATTATATTTTTCTTACGTTATATGCGATTTAGTTTTCTTTTTTACTTAATGAGCCCTTTAACGTGTTACTGAAGTTAAAGGTTGAAATAGACCTTTTTAACTGAGAAAATATGATATGTTTTTTTTTTACTAGAAACAATGTGATATGTTGTATTCATAATTGTCAAAAAAGATATGTGAAGGTATTGGATCAGCAAGTACGGGCTGCTATAGAGCTCATCTCCGACACAACGGTCGGGTCAAAGTCACATATTATTGTTGGTATGTGTCCACGTAATCTGGTGTGGGGGCGTCATTTATTTTCCCCACCGTTAACAGTTATTATGGTTGAGATTTTAGGTCATGAAAAAACCTTACTCTTGTCTTAGTTTGACCATTATCTTTGGAGATTTAACAGTCAAAGTTGTAAAAGTAGAGATAAGAAAGCTAATCTAGACTAGAGACGGAGATTACTAAATATATATATATACTAGTGTAGTTAAGATAAACAAAGAGTGTTAAGCTATAATTAGCTTACAACAAACGCACCACTCTCTCCCATCACTCTCTCTAACACTATGATTAACCTAATCATTTTTTTTGTTCTTAAAACATAACAAAAAAGTGAAGAAACGAAAAATAAGGAAGAAAAAAAACGCTCAAGAAGAAGGTGGTCTTTGGCTGGGATCAGAGCCAGAGAGCACCAGCATCTTTGAGAAGAGGGACGAGTGAGCCGTTGATATGAGAAGCCATCACTCTCTCCATTGCTCCTACCATCTTCCCACCGATGAATACCACCGGAAGTGCCCCCGGAGAAGTGGAAGCGCCGCCGCTGGAACAGCCGAGGAGACGAAGGAGAGCTCGGTGGATATCAGCTCCATAAGGGTGGAGGTCGAGCTCGTGGACGGCGGGGCTGACTCCCAATCCCCGGAAGAGACGCTTGACGGCGTGGCACATGCAGCAAGTGCTCAAGCTGAATATGACCACCGCGTTTTCTGCCGCCATCGATTCTATTCTAGCCAAAGTCTCTGACGGGAACACATTCATGTTGTTCACCTTATTGTAGGTCGGCAAGGAGCCCCGAGTTTCGGTTTTGTATTGCATTTTTGCTTTGTCACTTAGAGAGACAGATAGTGTGTATGTTTGTGAGTTGGTTGGGATGAGGAAAGAATAAGAGGCATGCAGACTATTTATAGAAGCAGAACTACTACGTTTAATTGGTAGATATTATTTTATTCTA